>QANX01007392.1:215177-255038 GCA_003254975.1 Ochetophila trinervis
ATATATATATATATATATAGTAGTAGAAACAAAAGTCCATATAATATAATATGTAACTAAATCTTTATGACTATAATAAATACTTTTGTATGCATACATATATATATATATATATATATACATCTGTCTTTATAGATTGCTGTGTATTTTTCGATCTATTCCATAAATTTGTTGGATCTACGATCTGCATTTTAGATTTACTGTCTCCTATCACATATGCAAACCTAATAGAATCATGATCTACCAACTATATCTGTTAGATCTTCCAAAATTATTCTCAAATAAATTAAGCATGAGCACTTTAAATTTCTGAGTAAAACACAAAATATTAAAGAATGGATTTTTTTCTAATATTTTTTCTCTATGATTTTTAGGAACAATGTGAAAATTAAGAATTACCTAGGGTCTCTGAATAGTATGTATTAGATATATCATATTCTATTATCCCTTCATTATCTTGTTTAAATTTAAAACATAAACTTAAATAGAAGATAAAGTCTTATCTCTATTATAATCTAAACAGAAGATATAATTTAATCAAAACTGATAACATAATATCTTTTGATTAAATTTGAATAAGAAATATTATCTTAACTAAGAATATCAAATGGGAGCCAAAAACATTAAAACTAAAAATTCTCTCCAATAACTCACGTTCAATTCTTCTAGTAGCAAGCACCAAAATTGATCCTTCTATGTCATTTTACTTGTTTCTCTTTCTTTTGTTGACTGTTATTTCCCAGCCCTTTAATTTTTTGTTGTCAATTTTTTTTTCTTTTGACCATATGCAATAAAAGATGAAGATGATCGATCACACGACACAAAAATACCCTTCCTAAGAAGCACATAAAACGTCATCTGGAAGGTTTTAGATGACTGTTTGAAATCGTTGTTTTAAGTATCGTCGTAACAAAATTTAAAAATAAATGACTAACAAAAACCGTCATATTTAGTATTAAAGATGACGGTTTTTACGCATCGTCAATAGAGACAAGATACGTTAGATCTACGTAGATAATTTACAAATAGACGACAGGCAAAACACGTCGCGGTATGATTTGATGTGGCAAAATGTGTGTCTGTCTTTGGTTGGTGCACGACGGACATTATGCATCTTAAATGCTTATCAATGACGCGGATTGTCATCAAACACGACGCATATTGTGCGTCGTGTATTCTATCAAAGACGACGCACAACGTGCGTCATCTATTCCAAATGTGATGAAATAAAGAAAAGCTATTTTCCTAATTGCCATTACCAATATTTACACTGTCTTCATATAATGACGTTTTCCATCTCAAAGAGTTTTAATAGATTGTGAACCATTAAATATGGGCGAAGAAAGTATGTTTATAGTGTTTAATAAACTATTTGAGAATCATAGAATCGAATTTGAATTTTTACTTTTTTTTTTCTTTTTATTGAAGCTGAAGAACTCCATGTCGAAGAAAATTCCATTCAAACTAAAAATATTACTAGAGAGACACTAAATTTTAGTCTTCTTTTAGCTAATCATGCCTTATCATACTTTGAACACCAGATTTTTTAGTAAAATATAAATTTAGAAACAGAAGATACTTTATAATGCCAAAACCAAAAGTATAATTTGGTGGAAATAACCAATAAAGAAAAAAGAAAACGAAGTGGAAGAATGACTGACCTCTGTTTCTCTTTGTTGAGCTTGCATGGAAACCTCTGTTATGGAATTAACATATCTCCATTGTATATATCGATTGTGAAGCAATCTCAAGGAACGCACATCTTCCTGATGACTAGAAACTTTCTTGGCCTTCCTTGTACCTATCTCTAGCTACGCACCTGCATATAGATAAAACTAAAGGCTTAGAACTAAAACTTGTGTTTGGCAAGAAAGAAAAACAAACAAGAAAATGTTGAAGAGAGAAACTGAAATCATTCTTTGATTGAGAAATTTTACAAAAGGAAAGTTAAACCAGAATCAGTTGGTTAACCACCTTATATACGTACAAGCAAAAGCCATAATGGCCAATCAAAGAGCATCATGCTTTAACCATCGCAACAACTAAACAGAAAGCTAAACTAATTAACCCACGTGCAAAGCAGGTGCTCACTTAAGTAATATATACAGCACGCGTTTAACTAAAATACTGAAAACTAAAAGCTCTGTTAATATGCCCCCTCAAATGCAACTCTTTTTCTTTTTGAAAGGATTCTCTGTTATTATGCCCTCTCAAAGGCAACTCTTCTTCCTTTTTAAAAACTTCTTTCTATCATTGCCAAAAGAACAACTCATTTGTCAGTAATATGAAGCTTGCTACGTAGGTAAAGAAATCTAGTTGTACCAAGTGGCTTGGTTAGTATATCAGCCACTTTTTCCTCAGTGGGAACATATCTCACCTCCAAAGTTTTATGAATAACCTTGTCTCGAACAAAATGAAGGTCAATTTCTATGTGTTTCACTCGTGCATGTAGTACCGGCAAGAGCAGTAGCTCCAATGTTGTCACTCCAAACAATAGGACAAGCTAAAGGAAATCGAAGCTCACAAGATAAATTTTGAAGCCAACGAATTTCAGATGTGATGTGTGCTAGTGCTTGATACTCAGCTTCTGTGCTTGACCGAGCCACTACATGTTGTTTCTTTGAGCTCCAAGAAACAAGGTTTGTTCCAAAATACACACAGTACCCACTTACTGATCTTCTATCATCAATACTACCAGCCTAATCTGAGTTGGCAAAGCCCTAAACTTGTAATCTAGCATTGGCTTGAAGAAGTAAACCATGTGAAATTGTACCTTTCAAATATCTCAACACACGTTTGCAAGCTTCCATATGATGAACAGTAGGATTTTGTAAACACTGACTTAAGGAACTCATTGTATAGGAAATATCTGGTCTTGTTAAGGCCAGACATTGAAGAGCTCCAACAATGCTCCTATAAGCTGCAGGATCAGCATATGGATCTCCATGAAATTGAGATAACTTTGTAGAAGAACTCATAGGTGTGGAATAGGCTTGGCACCATCAAGCTTAGACTTTTTGAGAATATGCGAGATATATTTTTGTTGAGTCAATAGCATAGAAATCTCCATTCTTTTAACTTCAATACCTAAGAAGTAATGAAGCTCACCTAGATCTTTCAAGGAGAAATGAGCATTCAACTTTTGAATCAAATGCTCATTGAAAGTTACATTGTTTCCTGTAAGTAAGATATCATCAACATACACAAGTAACAAAGCATAAATGTCCTTAGTTTTCAGTATAAAAAGAGAAGGATCTGAGAGAGAATTTGTGAAGCCAAAACCAAAGAGCAAGTGTTCTAGCTTTTCAAACCAGGCTCTCGGTGCCTGCTTTAATCCATATAAAGCTTTAGTAAGCTTGCAAACATAATGAGGAGTCTGAGAGTTAAAAAAACCCTGTGGCTGCTTCATGTAGACATCCTCATGTAGATTTCCATTTAAAAATGCATTATTGAAGTCAAATTGACGAATCTGCCAATGATTAGAAAAAGCTAGTGACAAAACTATCTTGATGGTTGCAGGTTTGATAACTGGACTGAAAGTCTCTGTGTAATCAATCCCTTCTATTTGGTGAAAGCCTTTTGCAACCATTCGAGCCTTAAGTCTTTCAACTGATCCATCTGCCTTGTATTTAGTATGAAAAACCCACTTATTGCCAACCAAAGGCATGCCAGGAATGTATGGAACCAATTTCCAAGTATTATTTTTAATAAGGGCTACATATTCATTACTCATTGCTTCTTGCCATTTTTGGGTCAGAAAGGGCTTGTTTAATTGTAGTAGGCTCAGGGGTAGTTGCAAAGGAAACATAAGGCAAAGGATGTTTAGTGGAAACAACCAGATGTTTTGGTTTGAAAATACCAGCTTTGGCTCGAGTAAGCATTGAGTGTGTAGATGGAATAGGTTTGGAATATGGTTGAATGGAAGATGATGGAAGTAGGGTAGATGTAGGAGATATAGATGTAGGTATATTTGAAACTATAGGACAAGAATGAGTGGGCTGCAAGGTAGTGTTTTCTGAACTAGAAGCAACAGAGTTAGAAATAGGTTGCATAGTCGAAATGACAAGAGGCTGCAAATTAGCAGAGAAAGGAGATGGTATATTTGTTGAAGTATGAATTGATTGAGTTAAGGTGTTTTGGTTGAGAACAAATAGAGGTTGTTCAATGATATTTTGATCAGAAGAAGATTTTGAAAGGGTTGAGTTAAAGAGAGAATCATTGGAAAAAGGAAAATCTTTTTCATTGAAAGTTACACTCTTGGAGATATAGACTCGACCAGAATGATGTAAACATTGATAGCCCTTGTGATCTGAACTGTAACCAAGAAAGACACACTTCTGAGAATGAAACTGTGTTTTCTGTGAAGAATAAGGTCTGAGAAAGGGGTAACAAGAGCAGCCAAATACTCTAAAAAAGTTGTAATTAGGAATATAATGAAACAAAAGTTGATAAGGAATCTGATTGTTTAAGGCTTGAGTTTGTAGTCTATTAATGAGATAGATTGCACATCTAAATGCATCTCACCAGTAACGAAGAGGCATTGAAGCTTGTGCTAAAAGGCTACGACCAACTTCTACAATATGCCTATGTTACTCTTAATTCTCCCATTTTGTGCATGAAGATAAGGACAAGGGTGTCTAAAATGATTGCCTTAACTTGCAAGATAAGAAAAAAAGGTTCTGAACTCACCCCCCCCTCCCCCAATCTAACTAAACAATTTTAATTTTTGTCTCAAATTAACTCTCAGCCATAGATTGAAACTTCACAAACATAGAAAAAGTTTCCGACTTAAGTTTGAGAGGATAGATCCATACATATCGAGAGAAATCATCTAAGAATTGAATATAGTACTTGAAACCATACTCAGAAATGATCAGAGCTGGTCCCCAAAGATCAATGTGAATTAGATTTAAGGGTTTTTCAGCTCGAGTTTGAGATAAAGGAAAATAAATCAAGTGTTGCTTGCCAAATTGGCATGCTTCACAGAAGGTTAAAGGAATTTTGGTAGTGGGCTAAGCATTGCTAGCATGTAATATCTGAGTTATCACATGTGAGGAAGGATGACCAAGTCTTTTATGTAAAAGATTGAGATCAACAATGGATTTAGAAGTTGAAAAAGCTGAATTGAATTGTGGTTCACAACTGTTTTGAGAAGATATAGTAGACATTGGCATAGCTGAAAAATAAACATTTTTATTGATATTGAAAGGAGAAATACAAGAAGTATTACAAGATGTGGGAACAACTATTTCAGATATAAAGCAATTACTTGTATTTGAAGTAACTGAATTATTTTGAAATGAAGGAAAAACATAAGACATTGTAGGAAAAACAGAAGACATTTATGAACTTGGTGAAAGAGACAAAATGGATCTTGGTGGATGAATTTGAGAAAAAGGCGTAGGACCCGAAGTTTGAGGCCTTATGCAATGAAGTAACAGTTTATACAACCTCCCTTCTTGTATTCCTTCAAGTAGTGGATTTCCTTGAGGGTCCTTAATAATACAACAAGTAGCATTAAACTCAATAAGCAAATCATTGTCACTTGTCAACTTGGAAACACTCAATAAATTCTTTGCTATGTTTGGTACTACAAGAACATCAAGTAGTTGAATAACAGTAGTGCAGGTAAGGATAGAAATGTTACCAACATGAGAAATAGTCATATTTTGACCATTTCCAACCATGAGTTTGTTGCCTCCTTTGTACTCAATTTGTTGCAATAGATTATCAAAATCAGCCACGACATGGTCAGTAGCACCACTATTCAAGAACCAGGATTGATCTATCAATGTCAAAGGAGAAGCGGTTTGGCAATGACCTGCAAATTTTTCAGACATAACAATCACCGGAGAAACATGAGATGTATTTGGTACAGAAAATGCCACATGTCATTAAGCATTGTTATTTGACATTTGTTTCTTATAAGCCTTATGTCCTGCATTGCTTGAATTGAAATCATCCGATGCAGGATAATGAGCAGCTTGTGATGGGAACATTGATGATGGCAAAGGTGAACATGACCTTGAGAAGCATAAGGTGTGACACGACCTTGAAAAGCATAAGGTGTATTATAGAATTGTGGAGGTGGAGGAGGTCTGTATCCTTGTGATGATTTAAAACCATGACCAGGTCTGGGTCTTTGAAAGGAATTTTCAGCACCTTTCATATGTGCATTCATGTAGTTCATATCAAATCGATAGTAACAGTTTGCAACTACATGACCATAGGTACCACAAAGCTGACATGTAGGTCTTGCAGATCTTCCACTGTGACGTCCAAAGTAACCACGAGATCTTCCTCTAGAAAATGAACCACTGCCAGGACCAAGAAATTGTTGCATAGCATGAAAAATCTGTCCACTGGCACACACATTATTATCATAAGTTGCACAATTATTAGTTGAAGAATTCTGACTTTGAGCAGATTGTTGATAGCAACAAATTCTAGAGTTTGAATTAGGAATTGTAGATAGTGGATGTGACTCTAACTTCTGGCCATAAGTAGTAGGTATCATTGATTTAGAACTCTCAGAAACCAGATGAGCAGCTTATCAAAGTTTATAGCAGAATTTTCTTCATCCAATTTTGATTCAAAAGCAAGCAAATGATATTGAACTTCTTCAAGACTATATTGATAAGGCTTAACTTCAAGAATAATAGAAATTGATTTATATTAAGGACCTAATCCAGCTAAAATGTACATAATTAAATCTTTTTCTGAAACATCATCACCAAATGCAGTTAGTTTGCCAGCTAGATTTTTTATGCGAAGAATGCAATCATCAATTGACAAACCAGATTTCTTGACACTATGTAAAAGTCTCCTATAATAAAGAACACGACTTGGTGAGGGAGCTGCATACCTCTTGATTATAGCATACCACAAACTATGTGTTGAATCTTTATCAATGAAATGACCTATTATTTCTTTGACTATTGTTCTTTGCAGCCAGCCAACTAGAAACTAGTCTTGCGTTTCCCAGTCTTCACGACATTGATTTTGTTGAAGATGATCAGCAGCAATCTTTGATGGTGATGAACTTGCTGTTTGACGATTGAAGAAATCATCATAGGATAGAAATTGAAAGAATTTGATCAAACGATGACATTTCACAATAAGAACAATTTGAGGCTTCCAAATGAAGAAATTCGAATCATCTAATTTGATGATTGAGTTAAGAAATGGAGAAACCATGAGGATCGAGCTACTTTCCACCATGGAAATGGCTCTGATACCAAGATAAAAGTAAAGGCTTAGAACTAAAACTTGTGTTTGGCAAGAAAGAAAAACAAACAAGAAAATGTTAAAGAGAGAAACTAAAATCATTCATTGATTGAGAAATTTTACAAAAGGAAAGTTAAACCATAATCAATTGGTTAACCACCTTATATACGTACAAGCAAAAGCCATAATAGCCAATCAGAAAGCATAATGCTTTAACCATCGCAACAACTAAACAGAAAGCTAAACTAATTAACTCATGTGCAAAGCAGGTGCTCACTTAAGTAATATATAAAACACGTGTTTAACTAAAATATTGAAAACTAAAAGCTCTGTTAAAACATATGGAAGGACTGGAGGCAGACATATACCCCCCATCTTGCCAGAGTTTGCTTGTTGCTTCGAGACAATAGATGCCAATTTTTCACTACTTCCTTCTGTCGATTGAAAATGCAATCCATCGAAACTCGATGAGTACGGAAAATTCAGAGAGCGAGAGTGGTGGTGGAATTAGTTGTTCTAGATCAACCCATTGTGTTTCTCTCTAAACCGAGCACACCCCATTTGGGAAGGCACTGAACAAATCAGTGAACGGGTTTGGCGCTGATTTGCCAACAGAAATAAGTGAGATCATTAATGGCGGGTGTGGTGGTGGGTCTGATTGAGGTGGATGTAGAAGGGAATTCAAGAAAGCCAGAGAAAAAGAGGATCAGATAAGTGATTTCGCTAGGGCCGGCTGGGAAGCGGGAACAGATCTGTGATTTTGCTAAAATATATATTTTAATTTTTTGTATACAGGTCAGGTCGGATATACAAGAAGACGACGCACAAACTATTTTCAAAAATTTGTTGCTTTTAGACGACGCACAATGTGCGTCATCTTTGTGCGTCCTGTAAAGCATTTAAACGATGCATAATGTGCGTCGTCGAAGCTTGTTATACACGACGCACTGTGTGCATCGTTTTTGGCATTTTAAATGGTGCCATTTCTTTATAGACAACAGTCTTGACCATCGTATTTAATGTATTTTATACGACGGTGAAAAACTGTCATGTTAAGTTGCCACGTTGACTCCAGTCGTGGACACGTGGATTTTACATATTTTCTATTATAAGCATTAACGACGGTTTTTTGATGTGCGTCGCATTTTTTAAATTTTAAGACGATGTTTTACAATTTGCACATTGCAGTTATGTAAAAAAAATTAATAATGATATATTAATTCAAATTGTATCGTTTTTTATATTTGCACGATGTTACCTTTTTAATTCGTCGTAAATAATAATTTGACGATCGTTGTAGTATTATCGTTTTTTTTATAGTGTCATCAAAGTAAAAGAAATCCATTGATATTGCTCCACAAATATCCAGAGTCAACTTTCAAATTCATAAATTTTAAAACTTACCCACTTTTAATTGACAAAATATTTTACTTTGGTAAATAACCGAAATATATATTTGATAGAAAAAGCATAGGTACCATTATTACATTATTTTGAAGAACAGAGTTAGACTTGGAAAACCAGACCATGCAAGTATTTAAAGAGAGAATGAAGAGAAAAAAACGAAAGAAGAAAATTAGGAACAGTAGAGCAAGCACTTGAAGAAGGAAAATATAATAAACATTTAATAAAAGTTGGTCACATGCCTTTAAGTAAAAGACTAAAAAGTAGTAAATTGAGGGAGAAAAGTTTTGTACCAAAAGAAAATTGAATATCTTTCAACAATTTTACCTATCAGGTTTATGAGTACCACAATGTTATTTGTTTATTTATAACTTTTTCTCTTAAATATTATAATCTCATAAAATTTTAGTAGCTACTGTACAAAAATAACCTTCATTCGTAGGCATATGATATGCACATGACGCATATTCCATTAGAATGTCGGATGATGTTAACAATTGTATTAAAGTGAAAATCAGGAAGATAGCCATGATTCAATGTTACCGGTGACGTATTAAAATAAATAATAATAAAAATAAACAAAGCTCGATGGTAGAAGAAAAATTTAGTTATAATGGGAAATAAAGACTATTACCTCATATTTTATATAAATATTGTCATATATTAACTAAAAAATATGAAAAAACAATCAAAAAATATTTAGTTGCATAAAATTAACAACTAAATTAAATTAAAAATCTAAATCTACTATGATAATAAAATCTACCTTAGCATAAACTAAGCAATCAAAATTGTCAATGATAATAACCCTTAAATCAACATATGTAAACAATCCCTTTGATAGCCCCTATTTTATTTTTTTATTGCTAAATCAGTTTCACATAATCTTTAACAAAGAGAGTTTGTTTTGAAAAGTACTTGTCTATTTATCTAATGTGATAAAATAAAATTGCAATAGACAAGGTCATTCGAATTGCTCTAATGAAATAGATAAAAGATCATTTGTCCCCACCCCACTCCTCACATTTTTATTTCTTATATTCTTGAAATAAGCCATTCCATTGGATTTTCTCTATTTTTTCAAACTTTTTTAGAAAAAGAAAGAGAAAGATGGAGCGAGAATAACAAAACTTTTTATATTGGCATTGCATGTTATAAAAAAAAAATTGCAATATTTAACTGTTAATGATAGTAAGAATATTGAAGCAATGTTTAAAGTTAATAAAAACCATATTTGTCAATTTTAAAAATTGGAGGGAAAATTGTCATGCACCTCAAATTAAGGGTCAATAGTGTAAAACATTTTTTGGGTCTTATATATGTAGACATTTGAGAAAAAACATTAATATTACTTCTTTTTTATTTTTTAAAACAAAACAAAAATTCCTTTTAAGAATTTAATTTTGTTGTAGTACTATTTGTTTTATACGCATACATACATCTTTTTAATTGAATATTTTTACTAGGGTACTAAATATTATTTTAAGATGTTTACCAAGTGATGATGTATCATTATTTAAATGGCTTATATATAAACATATATATAGGGTACTGCTAAGGCATCCGATCGGGTTTCCTTAAGAAACCTGAAAACACAGAAAGTTTTAACGTGCTCGGTTAAAATTGGGGGCTTGGATTTGCTGTGAAAATTGGGAGCTCGGTCAAAATTGCTTGGGCTCGGTCAAAATTGAGTAAAAAAGAAAACAGTGCGTTTAAATCTCCATGACAAAATCAGGTCTTCACACCAGCCAACCGAAGCTTCGCACATACCCATCAAACTAGAGGAAATCAACCTTACTCCAGGCTTACTCCGGGTAGCTCCGCAGCCGCCAGTAGGCCTTACTAAGGGCTTAGCCTGGCTTGGCTTTCCAATTCAACTAACTCCTCAGTCGGCGGTGAAGCGAGAAGGTATTTTCACTGGCGACGGCGTTCAACTAACTCCTCAGTCCTCTGCATTGGCGGTGGCGTTCAACTACATAAAATGCGTGCTTGCTCCCAAAAAAAATGCTCTCTTGGGAATAATCTTATAACATTTGCTCTCTTGCATCTATATTTTGAACTATCCGAAGACGGGCAAAAATGAGATGTGGTACAATACCACATCTAAGCTAGTAACACCTACTCATGTGGTTAAAAAAACAACAAAACAACAACATTTATTCTTTTCAGGCATAAACAACTCAAAAGAAATCAGAACTCATCATTCACTTCCAATGCATCCAAAAATATCCATTAAAACAAAAAAATATGACAAATGGTCTACAATGGAGCTAACACATTCTAAGATAACATGTAACTTCGTAATAGAGACTATAAATGCAGTCAAAGCTCATCAATTCGGAAAAACTAGACAAGCATGGAAAATAAGACATCTAGGTGTTTGTTGCCTTTGTGTAAATCTACTGGCTTGCATGGGCAAATACCATCCTGATCACACATTTTGCCATCAATTCCCTTATTGCCTTCCTTGCAAGTGATCCACTAATTTGTAAGGCACAAAACAAATGCAAATGAAATTTGCGCTTGCCTTAAATTCTCCTAGTCAATTAAACATGAAATAAAAAGGGAAAAAAAATAAAAATAAAAGCTTCTTATTCTAATTCCTCGTATATTAAAAGTAAAACAGGCAAAGATTGTTGGCAGAACAAAACAATGATTCAATTAGGCTATAGGAGTTGTTTGGTGAACCAGAAAAGCAACACCTAATTTTCCACATGGAAATCACCACCATAACAGAACATACAGTTTACGATTTGAGATTTGGCCCATCAATTAGC
The DNA here is from genome assembly GCA_003254975.1 of Ochetophila trinervis. Classification (NCBI taxonomy): domain Eukaryota; kingdom Viridiplantae; phylum Streptophyta; class Magnoliopsida; order Rosales; family Rhamnaceae; genus Ochetophila; species Ochetophila trinervis. Next base: position 226,586 of record QANX01007392.1, read on the forward strand.
CTAGAGTCCTAAACCAATAACACAAACACACAAATCAAAACTAACAGCAAGACTATGGTCTTGCCACTAATTGTTCATAATGAGTATAATTTGCCAAGATTTAACAATCGTAACCCAATACCTAAGTTGTGTCAGTGCAGAAGACTAAGGAGTTAGTTGAACGCCACCGTAAGTGTAGAGGACTGAGGAGTTAGTTGAACACCGCCACTGGTGGAAATACCTTCTCGCTTCACCGATGACTGAGGATTTAGTTGAACGGGAAAGTCGAGCCGGACATAGCCCAGAGTAAGGCCAATTTCCTCTGGTTTGATGGGTATGTGCGAAGCTTCAGTTGGCTGGTGTGAAGACTCGATATTTGTCATGGAGATTTAAACGCACCGTTTTCATTTTTATTGAATTTTGACCTAGCACAAGCAATTTTGACCGAGTCCTAATTTTCACCCCAAATTTAAGCCCCCAATTTTGATTGCAAACCCTTGCAATTTTGATGATGGTAAAATACGAACCAATTTTGGGATACTTAAAAAACTAGAAATTGGGTGTCTTAGATATATATATATATATATATATTTAGTTACACTTATCTCTTTATAGATTCACTAAGCCATAATGAGATTATAGCAACATTTGAAATCAAACAATGACACCTTATCATTTGGTAAGCATGTTGTTAGATCTTTTGATACATCTAGCATTACTCATGATCAAATTATAATTTCGATAGTAATGCTATAAGTACCAAAAAAAAACTAACCAACATGTTTACCAAAATGATATGACAAAGTTATTTATTATTATTTTATTTGTTAAAATATTAATATAATTTAAATTAGGATAAATAAATTAAATGTTAACTAAATATAAAACAATAAAATAATCACTAAGTAAAGGTAAACTTTTTGATATTTATTAACATTATTTATTTCATTATGTAAATTATTATCAATAATATAATGGGCACCAAGTTTACCAAATCATGTAGTAAAATGAGATTTTATTATTTTATTATCAAATAATGCGAAAGAGAACAAATAAATCTATTAAGATGTATATCAAATGTTAGGTGTCGAATATTTGATTCGCTTATATTTAATTATACTTATTCTTTAAAAGTTAATTTATCCAAAACTAAATTATGTTAATATGTTAACCAATAAATTATTGACACAAATTTAGTATATATCTTGATAAATTTATTTAGTACCTCTAGTATTACTCTTTCATTTTTTTAATATTTAGTTTGGAATAATATTAGAAGTGATATATATCTACGAAGATGTATATCAAGTATCATGTATCAATATTAGATTGAATTATGTTTAATTATATTTATTTTTTTAATAATTCACTTATCTATAACTAGGTCATACTACTAAGCTAAGCAATAAAATATTAACACATTACATTTGGTATATATCTTGATAGATTATTTATTTGATACTTCTAGCAATACTCATATAGTTTCATTTATATTTTTAAAAATTTAATTATCTATATTTAAATTATGTTATTTTTAACTAATAAATAATAACACGTCACCTCTGTCACATTACGTAGTAAACAACTCGCTCACTGTAGCACTACCTAAGTTTTATGTACTTTAATTGACTAGTGAAATTTTTAAAACATTATGTAGAAAGTGGGCGAGGCTATAATACAAATAAAGTGTAAGAGGTTGTTTCTATGATTTATAGAAATAAAAAAGGTATTTCTGTAAAATTGCTAAAATGGAGGGCTATTTCTAATTCATTATAAATATTTACCTAAAAAACATCAAAAACACATTTTACCTTCTTCTTCTTTTTTTTTTTTTTTTTTCGAACAAATAACAATTCATTAACCAAAGAAGAATTTAAGGACACCTTTACACGAATATAAGCTAATCTCTCAAAATCGCATACAAAAAGAATTTATATCCCTAGGTATGGACCCTAGGTAAGTTTCACTTAGGTCAGTAACAAAAAGAAAATAAATAAATAAAAATTTCACATAAGTCTAAATGTGTGTGTATATTCGATAATTAAGAATTTATATCCCAATAAATGTATGTAACAAAATCTTCATCTCCGATTTAATAAATTATACTTTTCCTTCAAAAAAATAAAATATGGTATGGCTTTAAATCAGTAATTAATGGAGTTTTGAGATATTGAATCATCTTCATCAAATTAATTCTGACACAGCACCAAACCAATAGACCTAGAAATTAAGAAAAAAGCGTATATAAAAGTATGAAATTCATATGCAGAGAAAGTATTGCCATTGATGAACAAATTGTTGGACGCCATAAATACATGGTCCCATGTTCTTTGGTGGGTCGGAAATTTATTTCTTCATATTAATGCTGCTCTCTCTCTCTCTCTCTCTCTCTCTCTCTCTCTCTCTCTCTATATATATATATATATATATATATATATAGAGGCATAGGCTTTTATTCATATATAGCAACCCCATCACCAATTTTTTGTTTTTGATGAATACCCATCACCAAATAATTCCTTCAATTCAATTACACCAAAAAAATTCCTTCAGTTCAATGTTTTATCCCACTTTAATATTGGAGGATTACTTGCTTATAATAATATTTATGATATCCTTTCTTCTTCTTTTTTATTTTTATTTTTATCATGAATTAATTTTATGCTTATTCCATTTATGTATTTAGGCAATTATCTAACAAGTTATGTGTAGGAATTCAATTCACCACCAAACAAACTCCTAATCCATTTCAGTCTTATTTCATTGAGAATATTAATAATTCAATAGCTAGTCAAGTTACTAACATTAAATTACTATAATATAAATGAGGAAGCAACATTGCTAATGCATTGAATACACATTCTAATATTTTCTAAAGAAAAATGTTTTGTTTGTCACCAAGTGGTGATACTACTGATATTGACAGCTGGACAAAAACTTATATATAACTATTATACATATTAATGCAATGAGCCATTCATACAATTAGACATTGAATAATTATTTTATAAGGTGTTCCTGCTTAGTTTTGATATTGTATGTAGTTATAAATGGTTTAGTTTACGTTGTGGATAATTGTTGGTCATCTTTTGTATGAACAATAAATAGATTTAGTATATTGTATTGTATCAGTTTATATATTGTATTAGAATGTATTGTATAATTGATCTATATTTATACTATATGATGTTTGTGAATAATTGTATTAGCTTGTATTATTATTCTACTACTTTTTAAGAAATAAAAAATTAAACAAAAATAAATTTAGAATGTTATTAATTGTGTAGTTTTTTATAATTAAGTCAAAAAATAATTACATTAATATAAATTATATTTAAAAAACTATTTTTTTTAAATTTTCATGATTTTTACTCATGTAATTTTTAAAAATAAATTATATTATAGATAATATATTAAATAAAAAATCTAATGTTAAAAAGAAAAAATTGATAATATTAAATAAAAATATTATGCAATAAAAAAAATCTTAAAAAGAAAAAAAATGAAAAAGCTAATCAAATCTGTAAAATATATANATATATATATATATATATTGCAAAAAAGAAGAACGGAAAATAGACAAAAAAGAGAGAGTGCAAAACGCAATACAGGGATTGTGTAACCCAACCCCTCCACCTGAATTATATAATGCTGCAGCTGTATATTATTTGTAGACATATCATTTTTATGATAATATGTACCAAATAGTAATGTAAAATTTTAAACTATTTTCCATTTTTATACCGTGTACCAAATTTGGTATAAGCATTAATTGTTAAATTTTGATATCATATAATGAGCAATTAACACAATGTACGGATTTTTAATTTAAAAAATCAAAACAAATTTTAAATAAAAATATTAATAAATATCATTTTTTTCAGTGGTAAAACTATTATAATACATTTTAAAGTTCAGGATTCAAATCTAAATTCGGTGAAAATCCTCCGTCCCCAAATTGTAGAAAAAAAAAATCATTTTTTATTTTTGCTTTTTAATGAACAAAATTGAAATTGGACTTGTTAGCTCTCTATGTTTCTATATTTGTTAGATAAAGGATAAAGACGAAATCCATAATTTTTAAAAGTCGAACTTTGAGTTTAAACTCCGTTTACCTCTCAAAACCTATCAAACAAACACTTTGTTTTTCAAGGAAAAAAAAAAACAGATAAGAGATACCAAAAGCAGTCAAATATGCAAAAAAAGGGTTTGAAATTCCAGGATTGATGTGCAAGCTCCAAATGAGATCCTTGTACCAGAAGGACAAAAGCAATCCACAAAACATAGAGCCAGTTTCATGACAACTTTGCCTCCTCTACTGCTTGAATTTTCTCACTCAATGACAAAATTGCTTCCTTTGTGCCCCTATTTGGTTGGTTCTCTCCCAAATCTCTAAAATACAAAAAAATAAAAATAAAAATAATAAAAATGGAGAATATATTTAGAAAATCAAAAACCGGCCTTTCTCAGAAAGTGACCTGGTCGGCGAACGTGGGTATTTGTGACACCCCTTTAGGCTCCAGGAGTATAATTCCCTTTTCTTGTTTGATATGGATAATGGGTTTGCTAAGGGCAGAGACTGTCACACTTGCCCAAAGACAAATCCCATAAAATGTTTTGAAGATCAGACATTTGTACTATCCACATCATATAATATAATTCTATATACATATATTTGTACACCATATTGTTTTGCCATTATACTCCAACATGTCAGGCCTTAGATCCAATGGTGTTGAGTCCATCCCGATGAAGATGTTCAATTTTCAGCCATTGAATCGGGTTTTGACTTTCTACTAAGTAAATTATCATCCCAAATTTTTGACTTTCTTCAATTACAAGGCACTGCTTTATCTCAATAAAAAAAAAAAGAAAAAAAAAAGAATTTATTTTATGTGGTCAATCTTCCTACTGAGGAAAAATTTAAAGAAATGGAGGTTCAAGTATGTGGCTTAAGTTTTGGTATTGACCAAAAGTTAAAAAAAAAATACCAAAAATGTACCCATAAGTTTTTCTATGATAGGTTGATTATGTGCGCATGTTAATGATATATGTTACAATTTATTGCTAAATTATTCAAGATGATTATATAAATAATTATTGAAATACAAGAGAGGCTGTGCATGCTTGGCATGTTTGGTGGTATGTGGCTGAGAGAGAATGAACGAATGTTGTTAATGACTGATTAAAAGCAACATTATGTGATAAAATTGGAACACAATAACCACTAAGTTTGACAATTTCAGATGTCACACAAATGAAGATCATGCCAGCCTCTAAGGCCATTAACAGCCACCATTGTAATAATTTCTTTTATTTATTATTATTTTTTGAAATTTCGGTCCATGTTCCAGGTTGTTCAAGTGATGGCTCAGTATTTTTTAATAATATTTTTGGTCCAAAATCGTTAGTTTGAATTCTTATAGTTTAAATTCTAAAAGACATGGCTTTCAGGATAATTATTCTTTCTTTTTTATTTAAAAAATTATGATTATTATTATTATTTATAAAACATTCGGCCAGTAAGTAACAGTATTTGGCCCATTGCAGTTGGGCCTTTCAAAGGCTTTTTGGTGGGCACCACTACAACTTTGAGCTACTTTTCCTACTCCATTAACAGAACAGACAGATACCCAGAAAATTAAAATAGATTGTTGCTTCTTTTTGAGACTTTGACCCATCGCAACAAACAGTTTGTTGACATTTTCTGAAAGAAAGGAATGCTTTTGTATGTCATTAGAAATGCAAAGAAGATAAGCCAATTACTGAATTGCATATTGTATTTGGACTAAAGTATGTTTGTGCACCCTGAAAATGAAGTGCAAATTCTGAATAATTTTTCAGTTTAGACCTAAAGTCCAGTATCTCTAATCCCAGTCAAGATTCAAGAATCAACTGTTTTTCTCAACTATTTTAAACAGGCACCAAATTCATCAACATGCTCATCATATTTCTTTTAGGTTTTGAAATATTTATACAAGTAGTCAGCATACCATATAAATAGGTATGGCATATGTTATGCAAGAAATTAATTCATAATTATAACATTTTCCATCAAATAAAGTTAGCTCAGTTGATATGCCTCTTAGACCCAAACTTATGAAGTTGTGGGTTTAACACATGCTCCTCTTTTATAATAGAAATTGTTGTAATGATTAACAAAAAAAAAAAGATAAAACAACACCGTCACTAAGCAGCTTCCATCTATGCTGGTATTAGTTCACCAATACAACTTTATAAAAACCATCCCCAGTAGCAACACAAAGCCAAGTGACATACAAAATTGGCAATTAAAGATGTAGACTGACAAGCATTGGCAATGCTTATACTCATCTTAACTGAGTTCTTTTGTCTTCCTTTCCACCCTTTAGCTACGTTGATGAGCATAGATAACCTTGCCGGACATAAATAAATCCTATTGCATGTGCTTACCAGGGATCTTTATTCTGTAAACTGTGGTCAGTCTTCTGCCCATAGACTATACTTTGTATATAAATATCAAAAGCAGCAAAATGCTCTTGATCATGTTCAGTAGAAATCATTTGGCTTTCCAATTGCAATGTTCTGCTCGCCTAAAAAACCTATAATTGCATTCTTTTGCCAGCTCTTGAAACTCCTGCAGACAGAGTTGCAGGCAATTAGATTGGGTGGTATTGAGAAAGTTACATGAATAGAATCCTAATAGTCTTAGGTAAAAATTGATCACAGAAGTGTAACTCGTTATAATGGCAAACAGATAATCAACACGATACAATGCATCATTTTTGCAAGGCAATCTCATTAAGAAACTTCTGTTCGGGTTTTAGGGAAGAAGCATCCCTATGTCAGGAGAACCTAGCCAAAAGGATCGAGGGTATAACAATGCTATAAACAAGCAACCAAAAGTGATTTAGACAATGCTAATGCCAACTGCATTGATTCTTATACCTTCTGACAGAATATAATGCTAGTCAAATTTATAGTTCAGCAACTACAGGTAGCACCCATACTAAATCCAGTTTATGTGAAACCAAATTACTATAACATGTTTGTCATCCAATGAAACTTACAGTTCATGTCTAATAAATACAGTAAACTTACTTTTGATCAAGATGGGCTAGAATTTCTCCACCAGGGAAGGCCACTCTTGTAGCCTCAAAGGCAGCTTTGATTGCTTCTCTCCATGTCCCATTGATAACTTTTGCATTGCCTTCTCCTTTTGACTGGGCTGGATCTTCCATTGGTATAGAATATCCTGAGAGTAGATGGCCCACCCAAACACCGTCTTTGCTATAATTACAAGAAAGAGATAAGAGAGAGAGTTCATTCACATGTAAATATTGCTTCCACTAAGCCAATCATCAACAAAAGTATCTAGGATTCACTTAAGGATGTAAAATGCAGACAATACATTAGAATTAAAGCAGAAGTAGGTCCCTTGGAATTCAATTATAAAAGGCTATGATATTCATAATGTCCAAAATATTTTGATGAACACAATGTATACACGCTCACCAAGTACAAAAACCAAATTTTTTATTTCCAAAAAAGAAAAACGAAAGAGAAAGAGAATAACCAAGAGGAGCTTACCAGTTGGGCAGACAGAAGAATATTTTACTAACAGTCTTCACATTTTGTAAATCCTATCTTATTTATATCTTAGGAAACAGAGACAATGAATGTAGTATGCCCATAACTGATGAGTCTTAAGTAATCCAACTGTCAGAAAAATGGTCCTACGATTGACTGTAAATTGTTTTTGCAAAACTTGAATTTTATCTTCAATTGTGTTCTATAATTACTTTAATGAAATTGTTCAATAAGAAGGGTTATAGTTCACGCATATGGTACAAAAAGGCTTCAAAGATATCGAAAATTACAGAACAATATCCATGTGCCGAGGTGCATAATGCCCACCGCCTATTCCAAGAAGGACTTTTTTCTTATCGCTGTCCCTATGAAATCACGAAGTTCAAAAAAAAGGTTAGAGGAGCATCACCAATAAGAGAAATAGTATAATATATATAATAATATATATATACATATATAATATCAACATGTCAACCTGTTAATGTTGACTAGAAAAAGTACACACCGCATACATTTACCAAGTGCATGCACATCACAGAATTGGCCATGTGAAAAAGAACAAAAAACAGAAAGGTAACACAATATATAGTACAATGTTATACATCTATTTAGGTGGTTTAGTGTTCAAAAACAATATAAACACTAAGTTTACCAAAATTTAGATTCCAAGTGATGTGGCAACATTTCTGTTGCTAACAAGTAAATGAGGTCTATATGCAAAAGTATGGGACACCATATATAAATAAACAGAGTATTACATCACTTGATATTGACACGCCATTCTAATATGATGTCTGGTGTTTGGCTGAAAGAAGTAATGGAAAGAAAATATACAATTAAATAGCGAGAGAATATATAAAACAAACATGTATGATGTAAACATGCATTGCCATAATAAATTAGTGGGAAACAGTCTAATCAGGTTCTGCTTATATTTACAATTACCTGCTCCAGTTCCCCACAGCAGCTCCCCCTCCAAGTCCAAGTCCCTCCCACACTAGCTGCAAACACCAACAGCATTAGTTTGTCAGAAAATAATTTATATTCATTTCTAGCAGCCTGCTGTTGCACCAATATGCAGCAAATTGAATCCTTAGATTGAACAGAGACAGATGTTAGCGTATGCAGTTACATTAATGTGAAATTACATTTATTTCGACCAATTATGTTTGACAATTTTGTTGACTACAAGGCCCATTGTCACTCAAAAGAAAACATATATACATAGGAGTACAATTTCATAACTATTTTATCAGCATTAAGGATAACAGAACTACAATTGCAAACTTGAAGTCATTGCTCAGAAGAACAGAAAGTAGGAATATGTTAATGCTCAAATAATTAAAAGTGATTGATGTCTACTCAACTAGAGCCATAACTTGAGCTGCATCCTGCCTCTTCCAGTAATCTTCTGTACTACCTACATCGACAAAAAGAAACCAATAATATATACCTAGAACTTCCGAATACAAACTAAATCATTCCAATAACTATAGGCTACATCATGTGTGTGGCAACAGACTACTATCAAGAATCATAAAAAGTATAACATGTTTGGCTATCCAGCTAAAACTAACAGTGGGGAAACTTTGAATATTTATGCAATATTATCTGCATTTTTCGTAAGAGTTTTTCAATGGATTCAAATTTAAAGATGTTCAGCCACATACATTGCAGTTGTTATTTGCTCATAAGTCTGCTGGCTAAAGTAGGTGGAGGTGTAAGTACTAAGGAAAGCATGAGTAATATTCTTGACATAAGAAAGAATTTTATAATAAGCTCAAAAAAATAAGTATTTGAACTGAAGATTCACACAAACTGAGTTAAATGGGACAACGTGAATTCATCTCAACAGAGAGAAGAAAAAGAGCAGGTGAGGGTACAAAGGACCTAAAGGAGATGGGTTAAAAACTCAAAATAATGAGAACCTTCACGATTGAAAAATACATTGACAAAAGATGAGGCTCGTAAAGCATTAGAATAGTTGACATCCTCACCAGCGCGTAAAGTTTAATTACGACTTGAAAGAGTACATTATTCATCACCATATTAACAGCATAAATGATTTAAGGAATCATAATCGAGAGCCTTAACTAAAAGGCAATGAAACATCATTAAACCTCTAGAAAAAAATCCTAAAAAAGTAAAAAAAAAAATTGATGACATCCCTAGAGCAACACCTACACGACACCAATTTGTAAATATCTAAGCAAGCCATGAAATTACAGAAACTTAAAGCAGAAAAAAGTGACAGAAAATTTACCAATCTCAAGAAACATAGTAGGCTTATTTGTCACTGGTCCATGATGAGTACCCTCCAAAGTAATCTACAAACAATGCAACGCTCATGCATTATAAAACCCAAAAACAAAAGCAAAAAAGATAACCAAATCAAAACCAAAAGCAAAAAATACCTCAAACTCAGGAACTAGATTATGAGATTCAGCAATTTTCTTCAAAAGTCTGAGCCACGGCCCCATTCGAGGACTAGGCGGTGCAGCCCAGCCAGGTTTCCCACCTTGAGGCGGAACCTCTCCTTCTCGCAAATGAGGAACCCCTGCAACCAACCCCCCATTTATTAATTTAAAAAAAAAATTCAAAATCATGCTAATTCATTGAAAATCGGCTAGCGAAAGTAGTACCAATGGGGTGGACGGTGAGAGCTGGTCGGTTAGAAACGGCGGTGTGTTTGCTAAAGAAGATGACTTCGTCGACGGCCTCACCGGTAGCTTCCTCCCAGCGGCTGTCCAAGTTATCTTCTTTCACTATGCTTTCTCCGTGTATAACCACCCTCACTCCACCATTAGTGAAGCTCTTCATTTGCTGAAAGAATAAAACCCACAAAAGGAAATCAGCAAAAAAGATAAGAAGGAGATTGATCCGAGCCCCATTTTACAAATGGGTAATTCGAGACTGAGTTTCGGGAACCTCAAAGGAAGGGCCGGAGTTCCATCCAGGCATGGCTAGGAGAACATTTGCCGGGTTGATGGAGGCTGGATCAATACTAGTAGCCACCATTAAAGTCACCATCTTTCTCTGTGTTTGGGTTTCGGTTTGCGGTTTTTGCTCTGGTACAGCTATGAATAAATGGAACAACTGGCCAAACGGGAAATCGATGAGCGCGTAGGCCATTTGTATTTGCCCACTCCACCGTTTGGTCAATTTTTTACAATTTTGTTTTTCCATTTGTTTATTTATAAATGAGTATATTACAAATTTACAACCTCCTTTTTTCTTTTCTTTTTTTTCTTTTTTCATTTTTTTTCTTTTTCTTTCTTGATCACATTTAAATTTATGAAATTTATCTAAATTATATATATTTCTTTTATGTTTATTTTTTTATATGTCATATGTATTATTTTTTCTACGTGGTAAAGTAAAATACAATAATATTTTCAGTGAGACTGACACTGATACTGAATATACATTGCATAATTTGCAATCACATCCCCTATTAACTGATTTTTTCAACTAATATAAAAATAAATTTTTTACTAAACTTAATTAAAGACATGGAAATATATAAATGTACATATTTTCTTTTTAATTATAAATTAAAAGACGAAAATTTTACATCTAAAAATAGAGTTTTACTATAAAATTCACCTGTTAGAGAGCTTATGGAGCCTAACAGAGATGAGTTTTTTCTTTTTTCTTTTTTAATTTTTTTTACCACATATTTGTAAATACTATAAATTTTAAAAATCTACCAAAAAAATAATTAAAAAAATATGACTAAAACACCAAAACATACTCGATTGTTGTGTTTTGTATAACAATTGTTTTTTTTTTGGTTTTTTTTTTAACCTAATAACTGTAAATGATATAAAATCAAAAGCCAAATTTTGTTTTGAAAAAAATAAATATAAAAAAATAAAAATGTCTTTGTTAGGAGAGCTTGTGGAGCCCAACAAATATGTTGTATAGCAAATCTCTCTAAAAATATTATATATATATATATGAATTTACTATAAAACATACATGTTGGGTTCCATAAGCTCCCCAACAAAAATATTTTTATTTATTTTTTTCTTGAATTTTTTTTTAAAAAACAAATTCGCTTTAGATTTTATAGTATTTAGAACCATTAGATTAAAAAAAAAAAAGAACTAAAAAAAATTGTTATACAAAACACAGCAATATGGTATTCTTTAGTGTTTTAGTCATATTTTTTTTTGTAGTTAAAAAAAACAACTAAAAAGAAATTGCTATACAAAATACAACAATATGATATGTTTTGATATTTTGTGGATATTGTCATTTTATTAAAATAAAGATTGTGACAAATCTAAAAATATTGTCACTAAAAATTAACTATTAATGATAATATTTTCATATTTGTTACTAAAAATATATTTTTAATGATAATATTTATTTTAATAAATAAAGATATCCTTATTATAGAATTTTCCTATATATATATATATAAGGTTTTGTTACAAAACTCACATTTTGAGGAGCTTATAGAGCTCAACATATGGATTTTTTTCTTCAATTTTTATAAAAGTTCTATTTTTAAAATCCAAAGCCAAATTTCTTTTTTTTTTAAATTCAAGAAAAAAATAAATAGAAATGTCTTTGTTGGAGAGTTTATGGAGCCCAACATGTATATTTTATAGTAAATTCTTATATATATAATATTTTTAGATATAAAATTTTCGCTTTTTAATTTGTAATCAAAAAGAAAATATGTATATTTTCATGTCTTTAATTAAGTTTAGTAAGAAAAATACATTTTTGTATTAATTGAAAAAATCAGTTCATAGGGGATGTGATTGCAAACTATGCAAAGTATATTCAGTGTCAATATGCATTAACGTCATTGTGTGTCAGTGGGAAAAAATAATATAATGCCTTTATCAAGTCAATTTTAACGGAAAAAAACAAACAAAAAAGAGTGGGATGTAATTTAGGCAAACTTCAAAGATTTAAATGTCATTTAGAAAAACGTCAGAGGAGAATAATGTAATATACCCTTTATAAATCTACCTCCTTAAATTTTTCATTAAAAATTTAATGAAAATACATTTAATTTTATTTTACAAGTTTATTTTTAGTTTAGATGCAATATAAATATTATATATCTTTAATAACATATTTTTATATATTATATATTAGTTTTTATTTTATTACATTGTCTTATACATAATATAAATGAAATAATAAAATAAAATAGATACTTGAACTATATCAGGTGTTACAAACTGAATTTTTTTTTTGGCATTTTAGTACCTAAACTCGTAAAAATGTTGCAATGTTAGTACCTACATCCATTTCCGACCAAAATTTACTGTTAAATGCATATGCATTGCACGTGATGAACAATAATAATGGTAAAGTTGGTCTTTTCATTTGTCTTTCTTCCTTCTCTATTTGTTTCTCAACCATTTCTCTCCTTGCAAATCCTCTCTCTTATTTTTTGTTTAAATTCAAATTGGCACCATAAAAAAAGTAGATTTCATATTGAATAAAAAAAAAATCATTAAAACTCATAAAAGAGAACTCAAACAATGATAAGAAAAATAAAAATAACAAATAGCGTAGTCTAAAAAAAATATCAGACAAAATTTGTTTTTACATGTTATAATTTATTGTGTGATTCAAAATGTTAGAATATTGTATGATTAAATTGAAAAAATAATTAGAATTTTCATGAAAAACTTTAAAACCCGTGCGAATTGAAGTTTGAGTTAGGTATGAAATTTCAGTGGGTATTACACCAAATTAACCTTTGGGCTTCGTCGGAAATGAAGAGACGAAGCCAATGGGATAAATTTTGCCAAAAACAGTTGTCAGAATCATAAAGAAGCAAAACAACATCGTTTTGACCTCTCACAAAACGCCGCCATTTTGGATCGTCCCCAAGTTTCAGACGTATTGTGGGTCATCCTGTTTCACTTAACCGAGTCAAGGGACCCGGTAGTTTTGCCCGTCGAAATCTTATGATTCTGACTACCGGTTTTTGCAAAATTTGTCCCGTTGGCTTCGTCTTTTCATTTCCGATGAAGCCCAATGGTCAATTTGGTGTAATACCCACCGAAATTTCATACCCAACTCAAACTTCAATTTGCATGGGTTTTGAATTTTTTTTGTGCCATTTCTATGCATTTTGCTTATTTAATCATGTAATTTTCTACTATTCTACAAACAAAATACAACATATAATAAAATAAATTTAGTCTAAAATACAAAGATTTAATCAACCTAAAATACACAGAATATATGAGATTTTTTTTTTAATTTTTTCTAGTTTTTTAGTTTAGAGAAAATAGAGAAAGAGGGAAGAGAAAAATCTGGTTTTTTGAGAGGGCAAAAAGACAATATTTGCCATTGCATGTGAGCAATACGTAAGGTTAACGGGGTTTTTGGACAGAAAATGACGTAGGTACTAATGGTGATACACTTTTGCGAGTTCAAGTATTCAAATGCAAAAAAAAAAAAATTAAGGTACCCACTTATCACACCTGATATAGTTAAGATACCGCCAGTATTAATAACCCATAAAATAAAAATAGTTTTTCAAAAAATAAAATAAATTGTTATTTTTTTCGAGTGATATCAAAAGTAAATCAATTTAAGATATTTAATATTTAATTTTCTCAAAATATTTTTTTTAAGAAATTTTCTCATAATATTTACATAAACATTTTTTTTTACATAGTGATTTTTACGAGATTATGTTAATAATTTTTATTAGATTTTTATGCACTTAAGTTTCTTGAATTTTCCACCAATTTGCAATTTACTTTTTTATTTTATATTTGTCACCTATACTTTTGAAACTATCAAAATTATTATAGCGACAATTCTCCACCTTTAACTCATTCGACCAATTGCATATGACCAATTTCTTTGATGATTCCATAGGCAAAGTGGGCATTGTTGGTGTCAAAAATTGCACTGTTACGTGGAATCATTATGTCTTCTTGGGAATGGGTCATTTGTTTTTATGTTCTTCCCTTCAAGTTCGGACATCGCTTTCCTCTCCTTCATTATGTTTGTGCTTTTCTTTCATATTTTGACATTGCCCCTTGAACAACTCATGCCGAATTGTTGGAGAACAATTTTGACAAATCAAATTTTGAAACATCTACACGGGTTCCAACTAGATCCTTGTAAACTACTCAAGTGGTATCACATGAAGGAAAATACCCATGAGAGATAGATTTATGTTCAACACTTGTCATTGAAATTTTTTTTCCTAGGACCTTATCCGAAGACAAAAATTGGAAGGGACAGTTCTTTTTTGTCTCGGGTGATTGATGACAGGACCCGCCCCGGAAATTCCTCCAGAATAACCAGAGAGGCCCCGCCTGAGGAAGATTCCACCAGAACCCTTCGGGGCAGCCGACAGAATCCTCCTCCGAAAATGGGTTTAATAAACAATAAAACCATAAATAGGACTAAAAGATGATAAGATATGCATTGCAACAAATAAGTAGCTGTGCTGAAATAAATAACATAACAGTTTAGGGAGAAGGTAGGAATGACAGAATCACAAGTGAGATAAACAAAATATAAATGATACAAATCCAACAATGAACAGAATAAAAGGAACAGGGTCTAATACATAAGTAGAAGTAGTAGCGAAAGTCGAGTGCGAATGCGATGCCGACGGTAGCTCACGAGGACCTGCAGCTAGGACCTAGGGAATGAAGTTAAAAAAAACACAAAACGTGAGATATAAAATCTCAGTGAGTTCTAAATGCGATGCCGACGGTAGCTCACGAGGACCTGCAGCTATGACTTAGAGAACGAAGTTAAAAACACAAAACGTGAGATATAAAATCTCAGTGAGTGCTCCTAGATAACTACAAAATACAAGTTCAACAGTTTAAATTATTTACACTCAAATCTCACGTCACTGAGTTGAAAGGTTTCCCGTTTTGAAAATCATTTCGCAAAACTCTTGGTTTAATCTCTAAAATTATTAAATCATTATAAAACAGTTTGTGGGGCGAAAACGTAATTTAAAACGATCATTGAAAACACGAATCAATCACTAAAACCATGAATATAATCTCAACAAGAAACATTAAATTTATTCGTAAATCATGTTTGATTAAAATGGCAAATAGAACATTTGTTAAATCCAACACCGATCTAAAACCAATACCATGGGCTCTAACCCACAAATTCAAAACCATAAATTTTAAATCAGCAATCAACAAATATAAAACACAACCAGTACCACAACATAGTATCATGCCGTATGACCCTCAGTGTCCTGATGGCGTCACAGGCAGGGAGAGGGGGGTAAACTCATCACAACGAACCGGCGTCCCAAATTCGTCATGGCAGGATCATCATCATCTCTCTCCCGACACGTATCCGCAGCAGAGGATGGCATAATACATATAGCGGGCATAATAATCCATACATCTCAATCAATATCTCGATACCGTGTGGTACTCCTCAAAATCATTTCTAAAATCCTCCATCATCGAATATCAACAATTTTTCAAATCATTTTACTTTTAAACAATTTTCCAAAATCTTATCTTTTGAAAAATTTTACGAAAAAAATCAAATATTTTGCATATCAGAAAATTGCCCCAAAATTCTTAAATTCCACAAAAGCCATAATTTTTTTTTAAATCACCAATTCCCACAAAATTGTAAAATATCCAAAATATCAAAATCACCGATAACCATTTAAAATACAATTGCACATTTAGTCTTAAATCATCAATAATTTAAATCAGAATATAAATATATTTAATAAGCATAATTTAAATGCGCAAGAAATTTCAATCAAAACAAATCATATGAGATTAAATCATAATAATATATAATCCCAAAATGATTTAGAAAATACATGCACTCACTGGTCTGACGCGTGCTCCTGCTGGATCTCCGGTCCAGCCCTCGAATGTGCACGAACACCTAAAAATAATTTACCGAAAAATTCTTTTAATTACCGAAAAACTAACCAAAGGCTCAGAGGAGTCCTCTAAGTCTCCAACTACAAAATTAAAACATTAAATACCAAAATTGCCCTTCAATTTTAGTAATTACCAAAATGCCCTTAATGGCAAAATCCCCAAAATTTGAATTATTCCTTCTCAAGTCCGATTTCAACAACTTTATACCAAAAAGAAATTGAAGATGCAAGTAACGAGAATCTACCTTCAATTTTAAGATTCGTCCCCGCCAATGTTCGGAATTGATCCCGGAAGATCGGACCTCAGCTGGAATTGGGCGTTTCCGAATCCGACCGAAATTGGGTCAAATCGACTGTACAGCAAGCTTGCCCACGACCCCCGGAACGCGTTGGGACGGGAGGTGAGCACTCACTCGCCGCTGGTGGCTCCGCCGGAGGGAAGGAAGATCCGACCAAAGATTGAGTCCGTTGAGGGTTTTAACGGAGGAGAAAAGGGGAGGGACAACCTGGGTTAGCTTCACCGGCACGAGGGAAAGCTTCTTGGATAGGCGGTGCACCACCACTCGCCAGTGGTGGAGCAGATCGGCGACGGCGGGTGGAGCTCGGGTCAGGCGGCGCGTGTGGAGCGTGCGGCGGTCGTCAGAGCTCGGGAAAGTGCAGATCAGGTCGTCGGCGCAGTCTGAACCTCGTGGTGGTGGCTGTGTCGTGCCACTCGCCGGCGATCGGAGTAGATCTAGGTGGAAAGGTGGCTGTCGCGGGTGGTTTTTTTGAGACTTTGCGGCCTTTTTCTGATGTGATACGGCAGTTTCCGGGGTCAATCTTGGTACCAAAATGTAGATCGTCGCACCAGCTTTCCAACGGTACCAAGCACGCTCCCTAACTCCACAGGAACAGTGAGATTTGGCCGACCAAAGGTGGTGTCGCAACAGTGCACGGGCTACACGGGTTACACGAGCTCTCGGTTTCGCTGCAATTTCCAGCGATCTGGGTCATTTCACGGTGAACCACCTGTACAGGGAGGAAGAGGACGTTGCCGGCTTTGATCTAAGGGTGGTGGTCCGCCAACTCCGGCCACGGTGCGGTGGCTGTCGGCGTGGAAAGGTGGCGCGGTGAAGGTGGGGGAAGGGTCTCGGGTGTGTGCTGGAAAATTCCAGACCTTGGCCAAAAAAATTTAAAGATGAAGACAGGGGCAAAATGGTCATTTCCCATCTAAAATACCAGTCCTTGCCAAATTATCAAAAAGTCCTTCACACTAAAATGACCATAACTTCCTGGTCTTACCTCCGAATCAAACGTACTACTAGTTTACGGACTCGTATTGACAAGCTCTACGCAACGGTACCAAAGTCAAAACTGAAATATAACCACACAAAAAGTCAACCCTGAGGCCCACTTAAGGTCAAACTGGTCAAACTTGAAATTTTTACTATTTTTCTCAAAACGGGATGTTACATGTATGATCATTAGTTATCCTTTCAATAAAATCAATTTCATTTCAAATCCAATAAAATTGATGTTAATGTTATCAATTTACCTAATTTTTGGGAAAAAAAATTATGAGTAATGTAAGAGGCTATCAAATTGTTTAATATGTATAAATATATATATATATATATTTTATTTTGTTGGCTTGAATATTAATATAATTTAATTATAGATAAGTTTTATGTAAGAAAAAAAACAATATCATTGTCTCTAAAAAGCGCTCAATCTCTTTTTTTTTTTTTTTTTTTTTTTTTCCTTTCTTCTGTATTATGGCCTTCCTTTTTTTCATTTCTTTTAATTTTTTCTTCTCCTTTTTCTGTATTATCATCTAAATTTTATTCATTTTTTTTTCTTGTCCTGCCTTCCTCTTTTATACTTTTTTTTCCTTATTATGTATCATCGTCTTCATTTTTTTCTCCTGGTCTTTCTTTTCATTATTTTGAAGTCTATGCGAATTTCAAAATCAACAACAAAGCTTTGTATAGATGTTGGTTGGAAGAAGTTTGATAATGATAAGATTTTGATTGATTATGACGTCTAAAAAATATCTATACAAAAATGGGTTAATAGTTTTATTTTTAATTTTGAGTTTGAAAGTAACATACAGATATGGAGATTAAGAGGAAGAAGATAAGGTAATTCCTTTTACTCTTATTTTTATTTTTTCCCTATTCATGGTTATATAATGTTTTATTGTACCCAAACTCATAAATAGGAATAGCAATTTCATTCCTTTACATTTTATTATTGAGAGTAACTAAACAAATTATTTTTTGCGCAATATAGCAAAAATAATGAGAAATAAGTATGATAAATATTGGAGTTTTATGGGAAATGTCAACAAATTGCTTTTGATTGTATCAGTGCTTGATCCAAGATATAAGTTAGATTATATATCATTTATTTATGACATGCTTTTACGATAATGATGAAGTGATTGTTAATAATTTTACACAAAGTTTGAAGGATACTTTAATAAGTCTTTTTGAGTGGTATAAGGAAAACGAAGTGTCTTTAAAAAGTAGTAACCAAGCTTCAAGTTCAATAGATTTAGAGTCTTCTACTTCTAGTTTGAATAGTGAAACTCAGTTGGAATAATCTAGTTATGCTGATAAGATTTAGATTGTCTATTTGAAAAAGAGAGAACAAAGTAAATGCAATGAGATAAAAAATAATGTAGATAGATATTTGATAGACCGTTATGAATAATTAGTTAATGATTTTGACATCTTAAATTGGTAGAGGGTAAATAGTGGCAAATACCCTACGTTGGAAAAGCATGCAAATGATGTGTATGCAATTCAAGTATCTACTATGGCTTCTGAGAGTGCTTTTGGTACTGAAAGATGGATATTTGATCATTTTAGGAGTTCTTTGACTGCTAAGATGGTGGAAGCTTTTATATGTTGTTAGAATTTGCTGAAAAATTCTTAACATATTGACATATTCTTTTTAGAAGAAGTGATATACTATAATAGAGTGAATGCATGTATGTAATAAATAAATTATATTAACTTGCATTTAATATTGTGTTGGTGTGTTTCTTACTTCATTGCAATTATCTAATCTAATGTTTATTTAATTTTAGAGCTATGCAAAATAACTTTGGTGCCAAAGTGAATTGATTTGTAGGAGTGCTTGAAGATTTAATTGGGTCATTACAAATCACTAATGGGCAATGGCAATGCTAAATTATATATGTATTTTGGTAATGTAGTTATTAGTTCAGATTTACTAATTTAAGGTTGTATTTTGGTTACAAGTTAGACATGCTCAAACATGATATGCCAATTAGTTATATCTATATGTATTTCGGTAATGTAAAAACTAATGTGAATAAATAAAACAAACAAAATTGGAAAAAAATAAAATAAAAATGCTGTAAAGTCCAAAAAAGACCCAAATTGACAAGCCAAAGAAGGCCCAAACTGAACCAAACTAAACCATAAAGTTCAATTTGGTTTAGTTTTCTCTTCCATACAATTTGATTCGGTTAAGTCTGTCTATTATATCCGAATTTTCAGTTCATTTATCTTTTTCAATGTAAACTGAACCAACTCGAACCATACTCATCCTTAATTTTCAGTAGTTAAACTACTGAGCCCATCCTACAAGTACTTTTAAAATCTTACAAGTACTTGATTTGGTTATTTTAGCAAAGGAGAGTTCAACCATACCAAATTTTAAAAGCATACTTAAGATACATTTTAAGTGGTTTTACTATTAAATCAAGCTTATCAATAAAATTTTATTTGGTTATTAAATCATATAATTTATAAATCAGTAATATATAATAGGATTCTTTTTTGTTATCATACAAATATATAAGATTTGGTAGTGAACGTAAATTATTTAGACTAGTATTCTCTTTTCATTTAATTTTTATCTAAAGCTTTTGAAGATCAAGTGGACATGGCAACTTAAATATCAAAGGTCATGATTCATCTTTAATATTTTATATATTTTATAATTTAATAATACGAAGTCTTAATTGAGATCCCAAAATCTCACCCGCTTTTTTTTTCTTCAACCCTAGCTTTTCTTTCACGTTTTTTTTTTTCCTATGCTTCACGTTTTGTTTTGTTTTTTGTTTTTTTTTTCAACTTAAAGAATATTCTAGAGAAAAAAAAATCTCACATATGCAAATTGCAACATTGAACTGACAAGGTCAGAGACAAAAACCCTATATTTATTTTTCCCCCTTTAGTATCAAAAGTTGCTTCTACTATTTTAAATACTTGCGCTCTGATATGAAGAAATTATGCATGGATGTTGGGAAATTTCATTGCCATTGCATTACTTTTGAAATATTTATTATTCTTAGACTGTTATTTTTTTAATAATATTGCAAATTAAAATTAGGATCGGAGTTACCAAAATATTTTATTTCTTCCATATCTTCAAAATCTCATTTATTAGATATACAATGTTAGAAATCAATAAAATTACAAAATTGTAAAGATTGAAATTTCCTTAAAAAAGAATGACAATGAAAAACATACCGAATGAAAAATTAAAATAAATTTGTGGAAGTGAAAAAAAGAAAGAAAACCATAAAAAGTAGATATTTAACTAAAGGAATTAAATAACAAGGCTGAAATATAAAAAACAAATAAATAATATACGGATTACGACCGGATCTGAGTCATTATTACAGCAGTCAAAGAGTCAAAAATGTACCCGAACCCCAATAACACGGGAGCTTTGGACCAAATTACCCCAAAAACAAAAAAAAAAAGGGGAACTTTGGACCAGACTATATGTGGGCCCTGACTGCTACCAGCTTTGCCACGTGTTCGTTCATCGAAAAACTTGCATTGTCCCATGCAATTATAATTTATTTTGCAATGTGTGTGGACCTTATAAAATTTAATTAAATGTTTTACTTTATAAATTATTTGTTATCTGTACAACCGTTCTATGTAAAATTTTGCCTGTTAGTTAGTTTTTATTTTTGGGAATAATTTTGTCTGTTAGTTAACGATGAATTTTTGGGCTCGACGCACTCAAAACATTCCTTTCCCTCTCACTCACACTCACTGCTCACTAGCATAAAAAAAGAAAAAACACTCTTATTTATTACTTGCAAATAAATAAATAAAAATCCTCTCTGCTCCCCTAAGAAAAAAAAAGCTTTCATTTTTGGATTGAGAGTGTGTTTTTTCTTTTTTCCGACATGGGTTCGGAGAAATACCAGGAATTACCCGTCTCTGATTCTTCGAACAAAGCCTCGTCCATGACGAAGAAAGGAGCTTATGCTGCCATTTCTTACATGGCCTCTGCAGGTTTCTTTTTCTCTCATTCATTTTTCTATCCTTTTTTTTTGGGTCATTTTGTCACTCACCCACATGTAAATCATTATACTGTTTTTGAGGTACTATATGTTTTTGACTTGGCAAGTAGATCCGTATGCCATTTTTCTCACATGGGAATTCTTGTTCTTGTTATTTTTTTTAATATATGTGGTTTATTTGATTTTATTTTTTTGGGATCGTTCTCTGTTTGGTTGGTGGGAAAATGTGGGAAAATTATATAAGTGAAATTTTGACACTATGTTGTTTGGCAACAATATTGTGCAGAAATATAGTATTGTTGATAAAATTAATAAATAATTTGGTGAAATACGCTCCTATAGCTTTATTGGGGTTGTGTTGCTTGAGTGCTAAAGCAGTGAGAGAATTAGCAAATTGAATCCTGGCTATATATAGCCAGGCAGATAAAGTTAAAAGGGGAGACGAAGAGAGCAACTATGTGGAATGGATTTTTGATTCAGGGGAAAAGCATATGGTACTATTCTTGAAGAGATAATGTGGTAGGGCCTATGGAAGATAAAGGCATTCATAGTGGATATACGAAATGATCAAGGGCACAAATAATGGAGCAGTAGCAAACTTTGATGTTGATTGAAGGGATTTTACGAGTCACCGAGGGATGGAGTTACCCAGTTCACAACTAAAAAAATGTCTCTTAAAAGTAAAACCATTTCATTACTTTCGTGGCGTTTTGATTCCATGAGAGACATCCAATTTACTCACCCTCTCATGTTTCTGCTAGCTTCTTAAAATCCTCACAAATTATCACATGCAAACCTTGAGTTTGCTTAATGTGCAAAATTTATACAAATAAAAAACCAATTTCTTGTTTCACAAGCAAAGACTTTCCTGTTACACTTGGTAAATACTAGACAAAAAGCCACGCAAATAACATAAGCTTAGTCAAAAAAAGAAATTGAGTACAAGTCCCAAGAAGTAGTGATGGCTTTATATGAAGAAGAATAGAGAAAAAGGGTCAGAAGTCATTCTTGCATGGAATAACTTGTTGATAACAGTAAAGCTTTTGTTTTCATCCTATTCCTTGATTATCATTGGTGGAGTATTTGGCATTATTTTCTTAATTATGTGCATTGATTTTCTACTGAATTTTCATGTATTTTTGGTAAATGGATCCAGCCATGCTCCCTCCTCATAATTATATGTTTTGCCCTCCATTCTGCAGTTCTCTTGATAATGTTCAATAAAGCTGCCTTTTCTTCGTACAAATTCCCTTGTGCAAATGTCATCACACTTCTTCAGGTAGTGAATTTGCTAAGTTGGTTTCATGTACTACACTTGGTGTCATTGACCTTTAAATTGTACATTTGTCTGTTTTAGCAATATTTGTTCACTTATCATTAACTGAAATAGTCTATGTTTTATGATTTTGGAAAACAATACGTAGACTGCGATTAAAGCAAGGATCAATGCTTTGCTTATCCTTGTGCATTTCCCATTCTCTATTTAATAATAATGGGTCCAGAAATTAATTTTCTTACTGTTGGACCATAGTTATAAAATAAGCTGATTATTGATGGGCAATAATTTCTTCTATAAACTGCAATTTAAGCCATTTTTTTCTAGTATGTAATTTTCCCATTTTCAAGCACAAAAAACATGAATAATATATTATCTTCCACTTTCAATATATATATATATGTATATATTCCACATGTGACAGTGTCATGTTTAAATTCTTAATAATGTCAATTAAAAATGAAGAATCTTGTCCATCTAAAAGATTTAGCCTCTTGAAAAGATCATGCATGTCTTCATAAAATACAGTGTTGAAATTATGTCTGAAACTTTACAATCATGCGGGTAAACTTTAAGAATCAACCTGAAGAGGGTAAATATCTGTGTTAGTATTGAAAATTTCTTCATAAATTTCCTTATAGAACAGAATCATGTCTATGAATTTATTCAATCTCCAAAACACACACACACACACACACACACACATTTTTATGTATTATATGTGCGTGCATGTAAGAGACCAATTTGAAATTTGTTGGCTGAAAATTGTTTCTGATTTTATTTTGCTTACTTTGTTTGTCTTAGATTCTAAGTTCATTGATATTGCTCTATGCAATGAAATGCTGGAATATCATTTCTTTCACATCTGAACCGCAGAGCACTACCAAGAATCCAACAACCCTTGTACCCTTTAAGACATTGGTTCAAACTCTTCCTCTTGCAATATTATATTTGCTCTACATGGTATGTATTTGATGTTGTTTCCCTGCTGATGTAACCATAACTTCCACTATATTGATGCATACTTATGTTTTCTGTTGCAAGTTGGTCACCATGGAATCAGTGCGTGTTATAAATGTTCCCATGTATACCATCCTCAGGAGGACTACTGTAGCTTTTACAATGGTCATGGAGTACTTTTTGACAGGGCAGAAACATTCATATTCTGTTGTTGGCAGGTACAGCGTACTATCTTTAGTGATGGTGTCATTGATTTTGTGTCAGCAATGAAATGATTATCTTCTGTTTTAAATCCATTTATTTGTATATAAATGTTTGAGAGGCTGAGCTTATTGATAAAACAGAAATGAGCATGATATTTTTGCAAATTGCTTAAAGAAAAGGAACATTCACCAAATATATTGTTTGAACATTGCTTTCAAATCCATATTATACACATATGCGTAAAATACATGCATGACATGTGCACACACTCCCAAGTCGATGCTATCAATCAAACACATGAGTTCTTGATATGTGAGAAAATTTTTACTAGAAATTGAAAG
Source organism: Ochetophila trinervis (assembly GCA_003254975.1). NCBI lineage: Eukaryota > Viridiplantae > Streptophyta > Magnoliopsida > Rosales > Rhamnaceae > Ochetophila > Ochetophila trinervis. The sequence goes on from QANX01007392.1 coordinate 251,077, forward strand.
AGCGTTGCAAAAGAACAATGCAGAAGCATGAAAAATGTATATTTCAGACTGTTATGCCACTGAGATTTCATGTAGCATATTTAAAAGACAGATTTTATATTGGTAACAACTTTTTCAATGGAATAAATCCAAGGATTTCATCAGTGTGGGCATAATAGTACTGGGCGCATTTGTTGCTGGAGCTCGGGATTTATCATTTGATGCCTATGGCTATGCCGTTGTCTTTGTAGCAAACATCTGTACAGCAGTATATCTTGCCTCTATTGCTCGTATTGGTAGTATTTTCTTCTTTAGCCTTTTAATGCCTTTAATTTTATTCTGATTCAGTTTGGAACTTCTTAGTGATATAATACACAATATAAAAATGTGTCAGGTAAATTGAGTGGTCTCAATACCTTTGGCCTTATGTGGTGCAATGGTAAGATAAGAATTCTCAGAGAGACTTTTGTAAGTAGATCTTCAGGCATGCAGGAAAACTGAACTCAATAAGAAAATCTGTCTTCTGGGTTTTTTAGGTATAATATGTGGACCATTCTTGCTCTTTTGGACATCAATCAGAGGTGAAATAGCAATGACCATAAACTTCCCTTACTTATTCTTCCCTGGTTTTCAGGTCTTCTCTATTCTTGAGCATTGGTATTTTTATAGCCTTTTTTTCCTTTATTGGCTACATAAGCTTTCCATAATGCCATATCTTCACCCATTGCTACAGTTTTCTTCTTTTATTTTATAATTGTTTCCTCTTTCTGGTGATGACCGTTTATTTTTGTGTAATATGGATTTTCTGCTTGAGAAGTAAACTGCAACATATGTATGTTTTCCTCTATAGTATATTTTGATAGCCAGCCTGTGCTATCTTTCTTGAATATTCGTATTTAAGTCTGAAAACTCTGTTTTGTGCTTAAGCTACAATTTATTCATTTCACCATCAGCAGTCCTCTATTTATTTTATTCAGTTGCTATTTGGCAACAAGAACAGAATTCTAGTTTTAATTTACAACTCCGGCTATTTTAGAAGTTTTCCTTATCAAGAAATTGTTACCATTGTGATTCTGCAACCCCATTGCAATAGCCTCCACCCTGTGATGGTTCTTTTTGTTTTATCCTTTCTGTTTGTCGTTTGTGTGTGCAAACTGACTTCTTAATAGTCTAAACTTTTGAAATTGACGGTCATTTAATAATATTGCATTTAGAGTCTCAATTAGCTGTTTGTTCTTGCATTTGAAACTACTAGTAATTTTCTTGGTTCCACACGTGTAAACCAGCATTTGCTTTCCAGTTGTTGAGGAGCCTACATGTGAGGGGATTGTTAGTATTTGTTATATTGGCTCAATGTACATAGTTTTATTTAATGCTTAATAGTTTAAAATTTTGGGTCTAATGATAATTTAATCCTGATGTATGCTCAACCCAATTTTTACTGAGTTTGTTTTAATGCAACATGATTGTTCTATCAAATTTCTTGGGAATGCTCTGCTATGATCTTTCCTTATTCATGCATTTTAAATAACTTTCATTTTTGGTATACATGTTTGGTGATTGTATATGTAAAATATATTCGTAAGCACAAGTATGTTGGTGATTATGCGTATAAATATACTGGTATATTATATGATGGCTGTAAATTAAAATTACTTTTGTAAATATTTTTTGCAGGCTGTGATGCTTCTTTCCTGTGTTATGGCTTTCTTAATAAATTATTGTGTATTTTGGAATACGATACTCAACTCAGCGCTCACACAGACAATTTGTGGTAATTTGAAGGTGTGTGATTCTCATTTCTCATCGTATATTACACTGCAAAGATGCAGGCATTTACCAGTATTATTTTATTTTTATACATGTCTTATGGTGCCGTCACTGTTTTGGTTTTAGATTAATGTCAAGCCCAAATTGCTTTCGCATGATTGTTGTCTTCAGGACATAAATTTTCTGCTCAGCTGGTCATCGAATTCTCATGCATGTAGTCACTCTTTATTTCAAATGCATAACCAAGCTGCAGTTCTATTGCAATATTAGTTATTTAGGCTGTCATTTGGCTTGGTCAATATTAAAGTATGTCATAATTTATTGGTTTTGATTAGTAAAAAGCCATATACAAAGTTCTGCAAGTTTGATAATATAAGAAGGGTTTAATTAAAGTATTTTATTGCCGTTTCGATACCAAAAGTTCTATTCGAGCCAAATTAAGGGATTAGTTTTGGTTAACGTGTCCATCTGTCTGTTAAGTTCACTTAAATCATTGAAAATTGTACTAGCAGGAATTGTATCTCATCCCTGTACTTGTTGCAGGATCTTTCGACAATTGGACTTGGGTGGCTAATATTTGGTGGGCTTCCATTTGATTTGGTGAGTATAACAAACTGTCAATTTTTGATTTTTTCTTTTTGATTTTTTTTTATTTCTTCTGTACCCTCATGAGAACCACTCTCTTCTTGTCTTGAAGTTGAATGTTGTTGGCCAATCTCTTGGTTTCCTTGGGTCCTGTTTGTATGCATACTGTAAACTCCGAGGCAATTAAGAGGCGAGCTTTCTGCATGAGTCCTCTATACAGGTTGCAAATTACTTGGTAATGGCTGGTTATATGCATATCTCCTCAGCTTCCAGATTTTGACTTGCTGAATGAAGGTTCTTAAGGGAGTATGTAGGAGAAAATAGAGTGATGTGAACAAAATCCCTTCTATGTCAAAATCTCATCTGGCCTTTTTTCTAATTGAACTTGGTTTTTTTGTTTTCTGTTTATTTTTAAAATCAGGGGCAAAAGGTCCAAGAAAGTTAAATAATAATAATATATATCCATAGTTTCTTTGATCTTATGAAAATCTGATTATTATTATTTTTGAATAAAAAAAGATAAAATGGTAGAAATTAGCGTATCGTTGCAGCTCTATTTATAGTTTTATAATAAAGTCCAAGTACTTTACCAACCGATATGTTAGCATCTCGGTTATGTTTTTCTTAATTCCTTAATTTGACTATATGTTACTTAATTTGGTGGTCTCTTCAAGGAGTTAAGGCTGCTTTTTTTTTGGTAATAGGAGTTAAGGCTGCTTAGTTGCATGTGTGGACAATGAAATTTGATATACAGGGGATAATAGTGCATATATATAATATAATATAAAATAATTGGGTGTAGCAACTGGAGTCCGAGGGAGAGAGAGTTGGCATCCTTGTCCCCACAAGCTGACAAAGTGACTCTCGCTTAATTGCCATGCACAATTGAAACATACCTATCAAACCCACATTCCAAAAGCTTAAAGTCTACTGCATTTTCTTGCACTTTCTTTTTCCCCGTACCTGGTCTCATTTCTTGCAAACTATGTGGGACAGAAAAGAGACAGAGATATATAGATCTTGACCCTTCCCACCACCCTCAAAGGGTGTTTCCATTTCAATCCGTATCAAACATAAGGCGAAATATGAGGAGAAAAAAATATTATGAGCAACAAGAACAGCACCACTAAAACAAAATTAAAAGGAGGAAATTTATTTATTTATATATTTTTTGATTTTTTTTTGTTTTTCTAAAAAAGAGAAGGTAAAGAAAAAAGATTGAAAATATTGAATAAAATTTTAAAGGAAGAAAAAAGCCATTTGATTTGTTTCTTTTTTGGTAAATATTTGATGTGTTTCTTTCTGACTGGAAAATGTTAAGAAAGTATGTCTGCTTTTCTGATTAGTAAAAGGCCAACATGACCCACTTGGTGTAAAAGGAAAAAAATAAATTATATATATATATATATATATATATATATATATATGTCTCACTTATGAGTAGAAGAAAACGTGGCTGTTACTTTGTTCCCCTTATTTAATAAAAAAGACTTAGTCTTAAAAGAACAATTAGACCAGCATTCTGATTTCAGACCTTTGAAATTGGTATATCTACTGTTCATTGATTTTTCTTTTGCTTGAGCCTAAAAAAAAATTTAAACAAAACCCAAAAAAAAAAAAAAAAAAAA